>CM076850.1:30486816-30491816 GCA_039519185.1 Astragalus membranaceus | reverse complement strand
AAAAATTCCTTCTAGAACTCCAAAAAAAGGGCCTTATGTCTCCAGAAAAAAAGTGTAGACGTTGGGGTAGAGGTGGCTTTGGTCTGTTATGCTACTATAGGGGGCACCACCCATCCTGCCCAGGACCCCGGAGCCCAGGAACAGGGCTCGAGGCAGGGCTCCTTGAAGGATTCCACGGGTGATGATAATGCACATTTGGAGTTTGTCACGTGGCTAACCCCGTAAAGGAATTATCTTCATCCCTAGGCAAATGTTGCCACGTGTGACGGGTGACGGGTGACGGAGAATTAGGGTTCGATTACGGAGAGGGAGCCTGAGAAACGGCTACCACATCCAAGGAAGGCACCAGGCGCACAAATTACCCAATCCTAACACAGGGAGGTAGTGGCAATAAATTACAATACCAGGCTCATCGAGTCTAGTAGTTGGAATGAGTACAATCTAAATCCCTTAAAGAGGATCCATTGGAAGCCAAGTCTGGTGCCCGCAGCAGCGGTAATTCCAGCTCCAATAGCGTTTATTTAAGTTGTTGCAGTTAAAATGCTCGTAGTTGGACCTTTGGTTGGGTCGATCGGTCCGCCTCTGGTGTGCACCGGTTGGCTCGTCCCTTTTGCCAGCGATGCGCTCCTACCCTTAATTGGCCGGGTCGTGCCTCCGGCGCTATTACTTTGAAGAAATTAGAGTGCTCAAAGGAAGCCTACGCTCTAGATACATTAGCATGGGATAACATCACAGGATTTTGATCCTATTGTGTTGGCCTTCGGGATTGGAGTAATGATTAACAGGGGCAGTCGGGGGCATTCGTATTTCATAGTCAGAGGTGAAATTCTGGGAATTATGAAAGACGAACCAGTGCGAAAGTATTTGCCAAGGATGTTTTCATTAATGAAGAACGAAAGTTGGGGGCTCGAAGACAATCAAATACCGTCCTACTCTCAACCATAAACGATGCCGACCAGGGATCAGCAGATGTTGCTTTTAGGACTCCGCTGGCACCTTATGAGAAATCAAAGTCTTTGGGTTCCGGGGGAGTATGGTCGCTAGGCTGAAACTTAAAGGAACTGACGGAAGGGCACCACCAAGAGTGGAGCCTTTGGCTTAATTTGACTCAACACGGGGAAACTTACCAGGTCCAGACATAGTAAGGATTGACAAACAGAGAGCTCTTTCTTGATTCTATGGGTTGTGGTGCATGGTCGTTTTTAGTTGGTGGAGCGATTTGTCTGGTAAATTCTGTTAACGAACGAGACCTCAGCTTGCTAAATAGCTATTTGGAGGTAACCCTCCACGACCAGCTTCTTAGAGGGACTATGGCCGCTTAGACCACGGAAGATTGAGGCAATAACAGGTCTGTGATGCCTTTAGATGTTCTGAGCCGCACGTGCGCTACATTGATGTATTCAACGAGTCTATAACCTTGGCCGACAGGCCCAGGTAATCTTTTTAATTTCATCGTGATGGGGATAGATCGTTGCAATTATTGGTCTTCAACAAGGAATTCCTAGTAAGCGCGACTCCTCAGCTCGCGTTGACTACGCCCCTACCCTTTGTACACACCGCCCGTCGCTCCTACCGATTGAATGGTCCAGTGAACTGTTCAGATTGCGGCGACGTGGGAGGTTCGCTGCCTGTAACACCCATTTCTACCCGGTAATTTATTAACGTAAAATCGGAGTTTTTAACGACAAAACGGATGTCACATTTCTCAAAAACAATTCGTAATACATAGCACTTTTCAAAACATCAACGTCAAATAACAATTCGATCACGCAGCGGAAAGTTCACAAAATCAATCGTTAAAATCGTTGCAAATTTATGCACGGCTTCACAATATTAAAATCCAACAAAATATAAGTCATAACTAAATAAACAAAACAGCGTTCATCCCCCCGAGTGCTACGTATCAGAGCGACGACACCGATCTAAGGAAGAACTATGGTCTTCATTCGAACTCACATGCACGTTGCCCACATTTGGGGTAACATTCAAACAGAAGGGGTGAGATATCACCTCATATAATTGGATACATGAAAAACAGTATATATCAGGTTACAGCAGCAATTCATCATTTAAATATCAGTCGACGTCATTACAACATTATTTCATCATTTAACCTCAATCATCATCATTTCAGCATCAATCATCGTTTAACGTCAATCATCATCATTTCAATCACATAAATATGCACGTAAATGCGGAATGCGACTCAACTCAGGGCCACCGCCCTATAATGCATGTGGTACCATAATCCAAACCCGTAAATAGGGGTATCAACATCGCAACGTCGTCGTCGTGTTTGAGCATAGCTCCGTCGTAAAAATATGCTATGCGTGAGACACCATGTAAATGTTCAACAAATGACAACAATTACACGGCAAGCAACAACATCGGAAACAACAGTGGCCATAGGCCTATAACACATCACCTGCCAATAAATAGAGGCAACTTCGTCGTCGTATAACAATCGTCGTCAAGAAATTACCACATAGAAATTTTCAACTCTTTTAGCAACATCACAGTATTTTGGCAGTATCACTTTATTTTGGGAGCATCACTTTATTTTGGCAACGTCAGAAAAATCATACTTTAGACATCATTTCAAACATCAATCATGGACTTCATAGGTGGGCAGCCACATTTGGCGCCCTTGGCACCCACAGCGCCCAACAACACACTTGGCAGCCAAAACTGGCGCCCATGGCGCCCAGCAGCACAACGGGCAGGCAAACTGGCGCCTTTGGCGCCCATGGCGCCCAGCAACGCAACACACCACAAGGCAGCCAGATTCTGGCGCCCATGGCGCCCCTGCGCCAGACACAGCAACAGGCAGCCTGATTTAGGCGCCCATGGCGCCCCTGCGCCAGACACATGCGCGCGACACAGCAACCGGGTGTAATATCCCCAATTTTCGCTAATTAAATAAATTGGCGTGAATTAATATTGAGTGAATTATTGTCTTGATTGAAAATAAATGGAATTGGATTGGCAATTTGTTTAATTGATGAGTATGTGAAATGATGTGCTTAATTGAATTGATTGCATCATATTAGATTAATTAGGAGTGGAGGAGTCATACAGTATGAAATGTTTAAGTGGAGGGTAGTTGTGTCTTTAGCCATGCCCCCTTTATATACCCATTCAGCTGAGCATAAAGAGATACACTCCTCATTATCCCCAAGTTCTGAAAACAGAAACAATGAAGGAAGAAAGAGATAGTTAGGGCGTGAGGGAGAAGGGAGGAGAGGATCTAGTCTCAACCTCAATGCATGTGAATTCTGTCTACACCATTCACTCCCATTTTTCGTTTCCTTCTCATAGATACTAAATTCGAATTCAGATTCCCCTCCAAGCCCAAACCACCATTGTTGACCACCAAGCTCCTCTTGAGCAAATCTGAACCACAACTGTTGCATGTTGTGTTGGAGAACCTTAGAACCAACTCATGTACTGAATCGAGTGTTGGAGCAGCTTAGGAGACAGTTTCAGTAGCTGGGTTCGAAGTTCAAGCTTTAGGAAGCTGGGTGTTCAGTCTTGGGTTGTTTAGAATCGGATTGGAGATAGTTCGTGACCCTCTATTTGTTCGTGTGCACAAAGTCTCGGTGCGGATTGTTTTGTCGTCACCGAAGAGGTGAGTTCTATACTCACTAGGATTGAGTTTCATATGTTATATAATCTGAATCGAGTCAATAGAATTAATTTGGTGATTTGCTTGGTGTTTATTGTTTAGCCATTTTCACTGTTTCTGAATGTTCTAGAATAGGTTCAGTAATTCTATAACTGGGAATGATTTAGTTATCCAAAAATTATATAACTTACCTTTTTAGAAACTAGATTGAAGGCTTGACATTTTGGCTTTGGAATGGCTGCATTTGGACTTGTGTAGCTCAAGATATGAGCATCACAAGTTAGGGTAAAATTCTGGAGACAGTTTGAGAATAGGTTCAGTTTCTGGGTATCTGGGGATGAAATAGGAATCCAAAAATTATGTGGTCAATTGTTTTAGAAACTAGACTGAATGCTCGTCAATTTGGTCCTGATTTGGTTGAATTTGGAATTGTGTAGCTCAAGATATGAGCATCACAAGTTAGGGTAAAATTCTGTGTAATTTCGCGTCGCGACCCGTGGCCATCGCGTCGCGACCTCCCTTAATTTTTGCAACGCAAAACTTTCTGTCACTTTTCGCGTCGCGACGGTAGGTGTTCGCGTCGCGACGGTTTGCAGTTTTCACTAAAAAGTCCCTGAACTTGTTTTCGCAATAACTTTTGATACGGTGGTCCGATTTCAGTGTTCTCAGAGGCGTTGGAAAGATAATAAAAAGGCCTAACTGGATATGTAATCAAAATTGTACCATTCTCTGTTTGGGTGTAATTGGGATTGTGAATGATGTTAGTTGATGTTATGTGATTGTTATGCCTAAGCTGAGTTCATGTTATGAGACCGATTATTATGTTATGATTATGCTAAGTGTGATTGATGTATTATGTTTGGACTAGCTGGATGATTAGTGTAAGCTAAGTTAAGAACCTTAGTAAGCCATGTGAGATCACTTAATTATAAGAATGAGTTAGTAATTAGATCACCTAATGTTAATAATAAGATTATGTTCAGTTCAGTTCATTGTTATGTTATTGTTATGTTTAAGTTCATTGTTGAGTTCAGTTCAGGTATATCTTCATATATACCTTTTAGTCGGGGTGACGACCCTATTTAGTTTAGTGTGCTAGGGGAGAGGCAGTCATGAGCCTTATGAACCTAGGCCCCGTTAGAGACCCAGCCGATTAGTGGGGACGGGTTCACCGGAAGCTTATTATGCCAAGTGACCGGTGACACGCTATAACTTTAGTTAGTGTTGTTTCTTGTAACCGGCTTGAGGGTTATGAGGACAACGTTAGTTCAGTTTATGTGTCGTATCTTGTAACCGGCTTGAGGGTTATGAGGTCAACGTTTAGATAGTTAGCCACATAGTCAACTTTGAGGACTATGAGTTATGAGTTTAGAAT